>OX393558.1:44828979-44857047 GCA_947650365.1 Chamaelirium japonicum
GTTTAGGTCAAAACATTTAACCCCCTGTAGTTTATTTTATTCCAAATTGCTCCCTAAAGTTTGAAATGTTAGCACAGTACCACTTTTTAATTTCCTCATTTGGTAATTTAATCTTTTCAAAATAGAATTGAAAGGGGTAAAATATAGTTTCTAAACTATAGGGGATTAAGTGTTTTAGATCTAAACTTAAGGAGAGCAAATTGTAACTTACCATTTTTATTTACAGTGTCTGCAAAGGGACCATAGTTGGCGTCTCTCTCTCATACTCTCTCCCTCTCACATCCTATCTTACCCAAAATCTAATGGGCTTTTGGCTATTATTTTTAATTTTAATTTCCTGGTCATCCACTCAACAGTAGGGGTGATTAGTTGAGTCACAACTGTGAATGACTAGGGCCTTAATAGGGGGGATTTGACGGATAAAAATTAAGTTTGGATCCAAAATTTTGGCCCTAACCCAATACCTTAGATTGGATGAGGCTCATAAACTTAATGGAATATGTAGAATAAACAATTTGTTATTGGTTTAGGTGAACTTAATTTTCTAATTTTGCAATTTTAGACTTGCTGATTTCTATCCCTTGCCTGGGTTTCAAATCACTTTTTTTTTTAAAACGGATGACTGATCACATATCACAATATCACAAATCACTTATTTTTTTTATTAGTAAAGATATTTTTTTTCCAACATTCACATATTAAATTAGTATACTTTTTGATGATTTAAATGTTTAGCTTGAATCAATTGTGAAGATCGGGGTTGTGCAATTCATTGCAGCGGTTCCGGCATGCCCAACTTTGAGAGTTGGCCAATGCAAGGTATTGCAATTCCAAGATCTACCATTCAGTAATCACAATTTAAATATACAAGCTGATAACCACAAAAGAGGGGTGAATAACAAAATCCAATTAAGAATCTATGGGTCAAGAACCTTAGACGAGGGATTTTTGTAATCTACGTAGATTCCCATCGTAGATTGGTACTCTATTGAGTTATTTTATTTCCAAGATTATTTGATCAAGATAGACCGGAATAACATGTGAAAGCTTTAGTTGGATCCGATTCTTTGTGTTTGGAAGATTATAGATCAAGATGGATTGTAAAAAAAAAAATGTAATAGAATTGAAGACTTTCATCAAGTTGGTTTTAGAGATTATGTAAGAAATACATTTTATTTACCCCTCTCTCTCTCTCTCTCTCTCTCTCACTCTCTCTCTCATCATTCATTAAAGACTCATCAGAAGAGTGTATGTAAATAGAATTGAAGTGGAAATTAAATTTCAGAGGTCATGTTCCATCAATACATCAATTTTTTTTTTTAAGTTGATGGCTCGAGATCATGGTCCATCATCATATTAGCCTTTGAAAAAGCATATCACCTTAATCGGTGTTTCTGTGTCTTCGTGAGTCAGGACGTTGGGCATCGCAGCCGGCCAGAGTTGCCCCTGCCGCATTCTCAAATCCAGTCCTCGGCCCCGTACTCCCAACAGCTCGATTTCGTCGATTCTTGCCTAGCTTTTGGTAAATGAATTTTCGGTACACTTTATTTTGTTTGTTTTATTCATTTGATTTATTGAATTTGTTCCCCAATTATGGTTCTTTGTTATAAATTCCTCTTTAATTTTTTTTTAATCATCGTAAGGTGCAAGCACTATAGGCGATTTGAATTGGGATGGCTTGGCAGTGTCTGGAAACAGATCGGCATTGTTACAACCGTGGTTTTCGGATCTCATCCTCGCTTTCTCTCTCTTTTTTTTTTTTTTCTGTTCTAAGCCTCTGATAATCATTTTCTCCGCTCTAATATGTCATGTTCCATATTTTTACTTTTTGCACAGATACTAGATTTGTAAAGAAAAAATGAACGACAGCTATAGGAGATGATACCGCTGAAGCAAGCAAAAGAGGCCATCGTGCCAAGCCACAACGACGACAGAGGTAAACACGAACAGGGATACAAGGAAATCCCGATTCAAATTGCAGTGGCTCCGAACTCCTTTGGTAATCTCTGATTGAATTTTCTGAAACCCAATCTATTGTGAAACCATATTTGCCCTTGATTTGTTATTGGATATGCTAAGATGTCTTATTTTATTTGATTTGTTTGGTTCTGAAGTTATTGGATGAGCTAAGGAGCAAAGGGAGCCTCCCCATTTTTTCCCCCAGTCATCAAAACTATAGCAGGGCTGAAGCATATGGAGGGAGATGGAGAGGGTGTAATGTAAGTAGGGAAGAAAATATATTCCACTACCAAGTAATTTGACACCAATGATTATGCAGTTCACCATGTGTTTCTTGCTTCACTCATTATGCAGTTCACCATGTGTTTCTTGCTTTACTTATACGGCAGTTGAACAGCCGTATAAATCTATTGTTGCTGAATTAAACTTTTCAGTCCGTTTTTTCTAAATAAATTATATTATATCCGTTTTTTAAAAATTGCTGATTTTTTTTTTTCATTCACATACGCACCTATTTTACCCCTCAACTCTTCTCTTCCCAAATTGAAACCCTAACGTAACCCTTCCTCCATACTCCCTTTGTCTCTGTCAATCTCCGGTAAGCTCCTCCTCCTCTCTTCCCTTTTTCAATATGTTTCCCTCCTGCTGTCATTGGTTAGAATCCAATCAGAATGCTGTACAGAAGCCGGCCGGCGCCGAATTCTGGTTACCGGGGGAGGGGTTGTCTATCCACCACCCTCTTTATTATCACTCTCTCTCTCTCTCTCTCTCTCTCTCTCTCTCTCTCTCTCTCTCTGTTTTCTTTTCCCCCTTTCCAATGGGGTTTTGTGTGTGTGCTGATGTGAGTGGGGGATGTGTGAAGGGGGCTATGTCGAGTTGTTTTGGGGAGGCTTTGTGAAGAAGAATATGAATAAAGTATTGTGTATGGTGTATGCAGGGTTTAGCATGTGAAATATATCATGGGTGTGTAAGTGTAATGTATGGTGACTAAGTGGTGTTCGGTTAATGCCTGAATGAACATGCATGTTGTGCATGTGGTCATAATGCGAATGGGTAGGTAGGGGAAGTGTTTGACAAAATGCGTGAATGAGAAAATGGGTGAAATAGAGTGTTGTCGTGTATGAGTACGACGGATGGCAATCATGGCATGCATGCAAGGTTAAGTGTTCATATGATGTCGGAGTGGGAGTGGTAGTGTCGATGAGGTTCGGTTGGTTGTATGATGTTTGTTTGGGAAGTGAGTGTATAAAGGGAGTGCAATAAAAGCGTTCGGTGAAATGTTTGAGTCAAAACCGGTCTGTGGTCGAGTGCTACATTTGTTTCTTCTCTCTGTACTATATTTTTTCCCCTACCTTCTCTCTCTCTCTCTCATTTATCTATGTCAAATTTACACCTTCGCTTCTGTGTATTGTGCAGCCTCCAAGGAGCAGTAGGGCAACCCTTAAGGATTCAGATTTTCCTTCAGTTTCAGTGCCACTTCCAATTTCCCATGTGACACTACTCTAGCATTATCACATTCTTTTCGGATTATTACATTCATAGGCCTTTAGAATATGATATAAAATTATCACCTATGACACCTTTTATTAAATCCTCACAGTGTATTAGAATTTAATTGATTAGGAACTTTAAATTGTGAATTATACCTCAAATGAACATGTTGAAATGAAAAATGTCATTAAATGAAAGTAGATAATTAAGTTATTAGTTATAAGAATTCATCTCAATCTCCATGCTTAAAGTTAGTAATGGTTCATATTAAAGTTTAATTCAAAATTAATGCTTTATAAATATTTAAATTATGGAATATCTGGAACATTGAAATGAAAAAGCATATCACCTTAATCGGTGTTTCTGTGTCTTCGTGAGTCAGGACGTTGGGCATCGCAGCCGGCCAGAGTTGCCCCTGCCGCATTCTCAAATCCAGTCCTCGGCCCCGTACTCCCAGCAGCTCGATTTCGTCGATTCTTGCCTAGCTTTTGGTAAATGAATTTTCGGTACACTTTATTTTGTTTGTTTTATTTATTTGATTTATTGAATTTGTTCCCCAATTATGGTTCTTTGTTATAAATTCCTCTTTAATTTTTTTTTAATCATCGTAAGGTGCAAGCACTATAGGCGATTTGAATTGGGATGGCTTGGCAGTGTCTGGAAACAGATCGGCATTGTTACAACCGTGGTTTTCGGATCTCATCCTCGCTTTCTCTCTCTTTTTTTTTTTTCTGTTCTAAGCCTCTGATAATCATTTTCTCCGCTCTAATATGTCATGTTCCATATTTTTACTTTTTGCACAGATACTAGATCTGTAAAGAAAAAATGAACGACAGCTATAGGAGATGATGCCGCTGAAGCAAGCAAAGGAGGCCATCGTGCCAAGCCACGAAGACGACAGAGGTAAACACGAACAGGGATACAAGGAAATCCTGATTCAAATTGCAGTGGCTCCGAACTCCTTTGGTAATCTCTGATTGAATTTTCTGAAACCCAATCTATTGTGAAACCATATTTGCCCTTGATTTGTTATTGGATATGCTAAGATGTCTTATTTTATTTGATTTGTTTGGTTCTGAAGTTATTGGATGAGCTAAGGAGCAAAGGGAGCCTCCCCATTTTTCCCCCCAGTCGTCAAAACTATAGCAGGGCTGAAGCATATGGAGGGAGATGGAGAGGGTGTAATGTAAGTAGGAAGAAAATATATTCCACTACCAAGTAATTTGACACCAATG
Source organism: Chamaelirium japonicum (assembly GCA_947650365.1). Lineage (NCBI taxonomy): Eukaryota > Viridiplantae > Streptophyta > Magnoliopsida > Liliales > Melanthiaceae > Chamaelirium > Chamaelirium japonicum. The sequence goes on from OX393558.1 coordinate 44,833,665, forward strand.
ATTATGCAGTTCACCATGTGTTTCTTGCTTCACTCATTATGCAGTTCACCATGTGTTTCTTGCTTTACTTATACGGCAGTTGAACAGCCGTATAAATCTATTGTTGCTGAATTAAACTTTTCAGTCCGTTTTTTCTAAATAAATTATATTATATCCGTTTTTTAAAAATTGCTGATTTTTTTTTTTCATTCACATACGCACCTATTTTACCCCTCAACTCTTCTCTTCCCAAATTGAAACCCTAACGTAACCCTTCCTCCATACTCCCTTTGTCTCTGTCAATCTCCGGTAAGGTCCTCCTCCTCTCTTCCCTTTTTCAATATTTTTCCCTCCTGCTGTCATTGGTCAGAATCCGATCAAAATGCTGTACAGAAGCCGGCTGGCGCCGAATTCTGGTTACCGGGGGAGGGGTTGTCTATCCACCACCCTCTTTATTATCATCTCTCTCTCTCTCTCTCTCTGTTTTCTTTTCCCCCTTTCCAATGGGGTTTTGTGTGTGTGCTGATGTGAGTGGGGGATATGTGAAGGGGGCTATGTCGAGCTGTTTTGGGGAGGCTTTGTGAAGAAGAATATGAATAAAGTGCTGTGTATGGTGTATGCAGGGTTTAGCATGTGAAATATATCATGGGTGTGTAAGTGTAATGTATGGTGACTGAGTGGTGTTCGGTTAATGCCTGAATGAACATGCATGTTGTGCATGTGGTCATATTGCGAATGGGTAGGTAGGGGAAGTGTTTGACAAAATGCGTGAATGAGAAAATGGGTGAAATAGAGTGTTGTCGTGTATGAGTACGACGGATGGCAATCATGGCATGCATGCAAGGTTAAGTGTTCATATGATGTCGGAGTGGGAGTGGTAGTGTCGATGAGGTTCGGTTGGTTGTATGATGTTTGTTTGGGAAGTGAGTGTATAAAGGGAGTGCAATAAAAGCGTTCGGTGAAATGTTTGGGTCAAAACCGGTCTGTGGTCGAGTGCTACATTTGTTTCTTCTCTCTGTACTATATTTTTTCCCCTACCTTCTCTCTCTCTCTCTCTCTCTCTCTCTCTCTCATTTATCTATGTCAAATTTACACCTTCGCTTCTGTGTATTGTGCAGCCTCCAAGGAGCAGTAGGGCAACCCTTAAGGATCTAGATTTTCCTTCAGTTTCAGTGCCACTTCCAATTTCCCATGTGACACTACTCTAGCATTATCACATTCTTTTCGGATTATTACATTCATAGGCCTTTAGAATATGATATAAAATTATCACCTATGACACCTTTTATTAAATCCTCACAGTGCATTAGAATTTAATTGATTAGGAACTTTAAATTGTGAATTATACCTCAAATGAACATGTTGAAATGAAAAATGTCATTAAATGAAAGTAGATAATTAAGTTATTAGTTATAAGAATTCATCTCAATCTCCATGCTTAAAGTTAGTAATGGTTCATATTAAAGTTTAATTCAAAATTAATGCTTTATAAATATTTAAATTATGGAATATCTGGAACATTGATAAATGATAGGCGTTTAATCCCCAATTGAGGTTTAGGCAAGCGACTAAACCGTTTCCTGTAGTATACATGTGGTCAGGACATCTATGATGGTGAGTTGCAATGTAATAAAAAATTTAAAAATAAAGAATAAATATTAAAACGAATCAGATCGAGTCTTAGCGATTGTATTCCAATTGACCCATTGACGGTCCTGATATGGTTTAAACCCTCTGATATGGTAAGTTGAAATAGTTGCTGATTAAGAGGAGATCGACTTAACCTCGACTTGGACGTGTGTTGACAAAGTTCGAAGAGGAGAAGCACTAGCCAACATTAAAATATTGTAATCTCTTTTGAGATATTGTCACCGGCCTTAAAATATTTTGTTTAGCCCTTGAATTATTGTCACCGCCCATGAAATATTATTGTCACCATCAAAATATTTTTCGCCGCTCTCAAAATCTTTTGCGTGACCTCGGGCACGGGGTTTTCACTAGTATATATATATATATATATATATATATATATATATATATATATATATATATATATAGGGGTGGGATCCGTTGACAACCCAAAATGGGAGATAAATTTACCTCACACTTACAACTCGCCATAATTGTTGGATATAGGTTTCCGAATTTGCTGATTTTTTGTGAGGATAATCAACATGGCAAGTTGATCATTCTCACAAAAAATCAGTAAATTCTGAAACTTATAATGGCATCAAATATGTTATTCAAATTAACGGTTTAAATAGACGGTTCAGAAAAGCTTGATTCAATCGGCTCCTTTAGAAGATTCAGATTTTGTTGATTTTTTGTGAGGATGATCAATATGGCAAGTTGATCATCCTCACAAAAAATCAACAAAATTTGAAACTTCTAAGAACTCTAAATGTTAAAAGCTTTTTTGAACCGTCTATTTGTACCATTAATTTGAATAACATATTTGACGCCCTTATAAGTTTCAGAATTTGCTGATTTTTTGTGAGGATGATCAACTTACCATGTTGATCATCCTCACAAAAAATCAGCAAATTCAGAAACCTCTATCCACCGATTGAATCAAGTTTAAAATGAGAGGTAAATTTACCTCCCATTTTGGGTTGTCAATGAATCCCAGTCCACATATATATATATATATATATATATATATATATATATATATATATATATATATATATATATATATATATATATATATATATATATATATATAGAGAGAGAGAGAGAGAGAGAGAGAGATGCTAAAATGCGGTGTGCGATGCATGCAGTATCGCACGCAGCCGTCTGATGCACCACTGCGTGCATCGCAAGCACCGCAGCGGTGCTTCAGACGGCTGCAGTGCGACGCCGCACGCACTGCACGCCGCATCCTAGCACGCCTCTATATATATATACTAAAATGGAAGTCTGTCTTCCGTATTATGACACATGGATTTAAGAGCTAGAATTCTTTTTTTGTGTGAGAACACAACTCTTTTTTAAATCCATTTAAAAATCTACCATAAAGAATATAAATTTTCATTGGCATTCAATGGTCATTTGATGTTAATCTCTCTCTCTCTCTCTCTCTAACAAGTGAATCACACTCACTTCATATTTCACACTTCTTTGAACAATTACGATGTCGTCGATGCCAAATGGTATGCATCAAGCACATTCGGACATTGTCCGGGTTTCTTACTAGTAATATTTCAAAATGGGGATGGGTGGATGGACGAACAGTTGGAAATGGTTGGAAACACATGATATCGCACCCTCCTCAAAAGTTGAGTTGGCACTATATAACCCCCAAATATGACGATCGGGGTGAAGGACGGGTTGGAGTTGCTCTTAGTAGGTGGATTTTCAAAACCAATCAGTCACCCCAATACCGATCGGACCAGGTAACTCTACATAAAGATCTCGCCAGTGGATCTTCAAGATCGATCGACTCAGAGGGATCCGGCAGGTGAACTTGGTCAGTGGATCCCTTTGAGCCGATCCACAAAGACGCGCAAGGCCATGCGTAACATGACGACAGCGCACGCAGACACGCGCAACATGACGATGCCGCTCACACCACCTGCAGTGCAACACGACATCGCCATCATAGAAGCCGTTGCCAAGGGCTTTACACCCCTGAGAGTCCAAAGGTGCTACCGAAGCACACAAACTGTTTCGCCCCAAAGGCAACCTCGACGGTGACGCATGAGCCATCAATGGCGCGTTGATGACGCGCACGGCCACTCGTGGCATGACAATGATGCACAAGACCACACGTAACATGGCAACACCGCCACGCAAGGCCATGCGTAACATTATGACAGCGCACGCAGACACGCACAACGTTACGGCGCCGCTCACACCACCTACGATGCGACACAACTCGCGTAACGAGACAATGGCGACATGCAAGACCATGCGTGACATGACGACGACGCACGCAGACAAGCGCAATGTGACGACGCCGCTCACACCACCTGCGGAGCGACACGAGGTTGCCATCCTAGAAACCATCACCAAGGGGCTTTCCACCCGAAGGGTCCAAAAGTGCTACCGAAGCACACAAATTGTTTAGTCCAGAAGACAACCCCGACGGCGACACACAAGGCCATGTGTAACATGGCAACGACGACATGCAAGCCCATGCGTAATACGACTATGTTGCGTGGCCACCCGCAACCTAACAATGACACACAAGGTCATACGTAACATGACGACGACGACGGGTCTACAAAACTGTTGGAAGCCTAGATATCGGATTTAGCAGGGGGACATGGTCGATGGATCTTCAAAACGGATTTAAAGACCCGATGTTGATCGGTCCAAACAATAGGGGGACTTGTACGATGGATCTTGAAAACTGATTGAAGGCCCTGATGCCGACCGGTCCATACGGATTCAACAGCAGGACTTTGTAGGTGGATCTTTAAAACCAATAAGTCGCCCCAATACCGATCGAAACAGGTGAACTCTGCATAAAGATCTTGTCAACGGATCATCAAGATCGATCGGCTCAGAGGGATCTGGCAGGTGCACTTGATCGGCGAATCTTCAAAACTAGCTTAAAGACCTGATGCTGATCGGTCCGAACGGATTCAACAAAAGGACGAGCATCTCCAACCGCCCCCCTATCCCCCCATCCACTTGGGATTTGGGGGGCTGAACATCCAAAATACCTCTCCAACGGACCCCCCATTGTCTCCCACATTTATGGGGAGGCCACAGTCAACCCTAGGGGTGGCAATGGGTCGGTTCGGGTCGTGTCGGGTCGTGTCCAAAACCCCTAGACCCGGACCCGACCCGTTTAACTAATCGTGTATAGATCCTAACCCGTACCCAACCTGCTAATAAACGGGTAGATCCGATAAGATCCGGTAAGACCCGTTTATCACCCGGGTCTATTCAGTTGACCCGATCCAACTCAATCCGACTTGACCTGACCTGACCCGAAAGACCAGCTGGTATTATATATTATAGTATCGGAATGCGGGTAGACCCGACCTGACACGACCTGTTGAATACTAAACGGGTCTTCCCGGGTCTACCGTGTCCAGACTCTAAACCCGGACCCGACCCGTTTATTAAACGGGTCTATCGTGTCGACCCGTTTACGACCCGAACCCGTTTAGCCCTGACCCAGACCCGCTAACTTCGTGTTGGGTCGTATCGAGTCTGCCGTGTCGGGTCCGAAATTGCCAGCCCTAGTCAACCCCCATATTTGGGTGTAATCTTGAACCCCCATTTCTTATTAAAATTTTTTAAAAAGTTCTAAAGTTGACTTGACGACATGGGGATGGATGGATGGGAGGTATTTTAATAATATTTTAAAATGGCGTTGGATGGTGGGATGGTTGGAAACACATAATGTCGCACCCTCCCCGAACGTTGAGTTGGCACTATATCACCCCCAAATATGAGGATAGGGATGAGGGACCAGTTACCAGTTGGAGATGGTCGTAATCGATCAAGACTGATTGAAGGCCCCGATGCCGATCGGTCAAGACGGATCCAACAAGAGGACTTGGTCAGTGGATCTTCAAAACTGATTGAAGGCCGATGGGTCTGCAAAACCGTTGCAAAGCCTAGATGACGGATTCAGCAGGGGGGCGACTTGGTCGGTGGATCTTCAAAACTGATTGAAAGACCCGATGCCGATCGATCCAAACAGCCTAGACGACGAATTTGCGATCATTCTATCAATAAAAAAACTGCTCGTTTTGGCTACTGATCTAAGACTAGTGAATCATGATTATGTCAACCAAACTGTTGGAAGCTAGATGACAGATTTAGCAGGGGGACTTGGTTGATGGATCTTCAAAACTGATTTAATGATCCGGTGCCGATTGGTCGAGACGGATTCAACAGAAGGACATAGAACATCTCCAATCGGCCCGTTATCTCCCATCAAAATGAGATTTTAGGGGGTTGAACGTCCAAAATACCTCTCCAACCGTCCTCCCCCCCATTTATGGGGAGGCCACAGTCAACCCCCATATTTACTCTTGAACCCCCATTTCATATTAAAAACTAAAAAAAATTAAAAATTCAGTTGGCAACATGGGGATGGATGGATGGGAGGTACATTTTTAACCGAGGTTAGGGGTTGGTCAAGGTGGGTACATCCCTCCTAACAATGATCATGAAAAAAAATTTGAAAAAAAAAAAATGTCAAGTGGCATTTTTAAATTAACCAGAGCAAGGGCTATTTGCACGCTACAGTTTATCGTTAAATTTGTCGACCGTTGATCGGCTTGTTTTAAGTTTTTTTTTTAGAATTTTTTTTAAAATCTTGATCTAAGTAGAGTCGATTGACAATCCATAAAAAGAAATATGGTTAAATATTGTCATGTGGCACCCAAATTGAAGGGAGGACTAGCGTGTTGGGTGGTCAGGAGGACCGTGTTCCCTATTCCCTACATATATACTAGTGCATGCCCGTTCCTATCGGCATTGTAGCGGGCCGCCTTCGGTGCGGCAACACACATGTCGGCACTGCAACGGTTGAGCTGTGAGCTACGGGTGGAGAAAATGAGCTGCCCTTATTTTGATTCCCCTAGGAGTTTTGGGATTTGATGAAATTTGGTGAGGGTGTTATCTAGGATAAGATGATCATCCTCACCAATTTTCATCAAATTTCAAAACTACTAGAGTCATCAAATGGTAGAAGCATTATCTACCGTCCGTAGTCACCGTTAATTTTGCTTCTACCATTTGATGACCCTAGAAGTTTTGAAATTTGATGAAAATTGGTGAGGATGATCATCTTATCCTAGATAACACACTCACCAAATTTCATCAAATTCCAAAACTCCTAGGTGGATCAAAATAAGGACAGCTCATTTTCTCCACCCGTAGCTCACAGCTCATTGTAACATTCCTCTCTCTCTCTCTCTCTCTTTATATATATATATATATATATATATATATATATATATATATATATATATATATATATATATATATATATATATATATATATATATATATATATATATATATATATATATATATATATATATATATATATATATATATATATATATATAATATTTCACTAGAAATGGATAAAGAGAGCCGCTCGATACAAACATAAGTGACAGTTAGATAATTTGATAGCCAAGATCTCTCTGCATTAGGTAGTTATACACGATCATTTCTCTCGACAATGTGCTGAAATTCGTCCCCCTTCTCCCTGCTAGACCCCCGCGCCCTAAATGTCGCGCCCCTCTCTCTCTCTCTCTCTCTCTCTCTCTCTCTTTCTCTATCTCTCTCTCAGCACAAATTCAGCGCCCCTCTCTCCCTGCCAGCCAGTCCCTGCGCCCCCCCCCCCCCCCCCTCTCTCTCTCTCTCTCTCTCTCTCTCTCTCCCGTCGGTTATGCCACCCCGGCCCCTCATCGCACGATCTCCCCCCCTCTCTCTTTCAGTTAATCCCTCTTTATCGCGCGACCTCCATCCGCACCCCTCTCTCATCGAGCCTGATCCTATTCCTCCCCAAATCCCGCACAGCAACCCCCCCACGAGATCTCTCTCTTTCTATCTCTGATTCTCTCTCTCTCTCCTTTTACAACTCTCAAATCCCTACCCCTACCCCCTTCGGCAGGCTTGAGGCTCCCTCGACGACCTCATCAGTCACCTTCGCGTTGCCTTCAAGGAGTCCGATGACCACCCTCCCTCCCCGATTCTCTTTCCCTCACACTGCAGATCTCTCTCGCTCTCTCTCCGTTAGTTACGCCCCCCCTTCTCTCTCTGATTCTTTCTTTCTCTCTCTCTCTCTCTCTCTCTCTCTCTCTCTCTCTCTCTCTCTCTCCTTCTACAGCCCTGGGCCCCCTGCCCTCAAAGCCCCCATCGGCCACCTCCACACCGCCTTTGAGGCTCTTCGTGTCATTCATCGGCCACAGCTCGCACCAGTGCTGAGGAGGATAGCAGCAGCACGAGAGGGTGGGGGTGGGGGGGGAGCACATGATCACAGGCCCTTGGTACCTCTCTCTCTATCTCTTTCTCTCTCTTGGTCGGTTCCCTTTGTGAATCGTACTCCAACCCCCTCTCTTTAGATCTCTCGATATGTTGATTATGTTTTTTTTTTGCATGGCTATGCTATCGCCGGTGGGGTTGAGGTCGGGGTCATTGCCGGTGGGCTCGGGGTCATTGCCGGTGGTGTCGAGATTGTCACCAACGGGATCGGGGTCTCTCTCTCTCTCTCTCTCTCTCTCTCTCTCCTTGAACATCAGTTTTTTTGTTTTTTTTTGCAAAGCCAACTGATAGAGAGGGATAACCGCCAGCAACCTTCAGCTAGCGATCGAAGGTTTGATCGAGAACCCCCACCGCCAGGTGCTTCCAATAGGTAAATCGTACTCAGCCTTAGCAGGCAGGCATTGTCTTGGTTGCCGCTGCCTCCCACCTCACCCTCTCTCTTTCCCTCCGCCGCCCCCCTCCTCGGTCTTCTTCTCCGACCAAATCGGCGATGACAGTGATCCTGCAAGCGGCGGTATTCCTGCCGGCTCTCTCCAATCCTGTGAATTCTGAGAGTTTTTTGCTACGGATCACTGGTAAGATTTTCATTTGAATTGGCACAGATCTTCATGATCCTCATCATTTGGAGCTGATTTGCATTTGAATCAATTGGAGCTGATTCCATTTTCTGTTTCGATTCGTTTTTTTCTGGACCTAATTTCTCAGCTGAGGCTGGATCTAAGGCTTCTTTCTTTCAAATTTTCTTCTAGGGCATAAGGGCAGCGTTTTGTTTGTCAGATCTAATGGAAGGTTCATGACATAGGACAATGACTTCTCTCTCTCTCTCATCCAATTTAATTCAATCTCTCTCATTTTTCATGTTCTATTCAATTCAATTGATGTTCTAATTTGAGTAACGGAAAATCAAATTTGGATTTTTGATGAATTACATCAGCTGGTTGTTGATTGGGTCCCTTCCATCATAGAAATCTTGAAGTGGGCTTCGAGGATGGAGTCCTCATAGAAATCTTGAACTGGGTTTCTGCAATGATAGATCAGATTTTGATTTGTTCTAAGGTTGATGATAGATCAGATTTCTGTTTTTTTTTCCTATTTCTTTTTTTTTCACAAACTTTAGTGAACAATCAGGTTTCTCAATTATTTTTTTAGGTCCTAATGAAAATCCTTTTTTTTCACAATCATGGATGCCCACTGTTCCTGCTAAATATGTTTTTTTTTTGAAATAATGAAAATCCAGGACTCATCAGTTTCCACAAAGAAAGGACCCCACTTAGGGCTTCAACTGGAGTATGGAGATTATCTCTCTTCATCGTAGGCAGTGACTACTCTGTTTCTCTGTTTTCAACACAATCGACCAATTTTGATTGATCCAATCCTAAATTGGTCATCTGAGTTGACTATGTTTTTCAATGTTTTGAACCTGTGCAGCGATCAAGTTCAACGATAAGCTGAGCTACCTTGGACAATTTGTTCATTCGAGTTGTGAAGCCCCTACTGTCAAGACCCCATGATGGGCAATGTGAATGAAGGCAAAGGCCTCTTCGCACCGTTGGTTGTGCTCGCTCGGAAAATTTGTTTATAGTGAGTAGAAATTGTGGGCAATTTGTTCATTTGAGTTGCGAAGCCCCTACGATCAAGACCCCATGATGGGCAATGTGAATGAAGGCAAAGGCCTCTTCACACCATTGATTGTGCTCGCACGAACCATCATCGGACTTTTTTTCGAAGCTTATATTATTGGCTTTGACGGCAGTAAGGTTAAATATCAAGCAACAGATTAACTTTAGTTATACCATTGGTTCAGATCAGATCTGGATTGGGAAGTATTTAGGAAAGGTTTAAAAGTGTTAAGAGAGATTGTGGGCCAATAATTCATTTCTCACTCAGTTAATGAGTTTTGCATCTAGAAATATTTGATTTTTATTTTTATTTTTACTTGAATTGTAGTCGTAAAAAATCGAATTTTTATTTCAACAAAGGTGTAAAGTTATTTGTGAGTTATGATCTATGGGGAAAAAATCGAACTCTATACATGGTTGTCAGTACTGCTCTATAATTTTTGGTGTTTTTTACTAATCTTATAAAGTATAATTGCATGGATTTTTTTCCCCTATCAAAAGATACGTACATTTCCTCAAAATCCCAATGTTTAATGTTATACTGTCAATTTGATGAGTTGTGGTTTGTAAACTTTGCTCTTTAGATGTTTTTTATTTCAGTTTTCATTTGGACATTCTCTCTCTCTCTCTCTCTCTCTCTCTCTCTCTCCCTCTCTCTCTCTCTCTCTCTCTCTCTCTCTCTTTTCTCATATGCACGGCACGAGTTGTTTTTTTCTCTTTGCATCAAAATAAAAAATCAGTATAACTTGAATTTTCAGTACACACCAACACTTAAAATCCATGTTAGTAACACTATAGATGTGATTCTTTGATAATATGTGGTGAAATGATAATATGTTAAATTTCATAATGAGAACATATACCATTGAGCATAAAAGTGATACTTTGATATTTGGATTTGCATTGAAGGTGGCCGGATTAATAAGTTAACTTTACATCGAAGGTGGATTAAAGTGATCATTTGACAGAATTACTTTCTCCTTTTTTTTTTTCATATAGGCTTTTCATTTATAGAGAAAGGCATCTCCTTCTGGATGAATCGAGGAGGCTTGGAATCCTTTGAAGATGCTTGTGGAACAAAATATGATGAATTACTGGAAGTCATGAAGTATTTGTAATGAAATTAAGAAACTCTTATGGGAATACCAAATTGTCGAAGGATGCTTCAACATCCGCAAAAGAAGGAAAAGAGCCGAGGAGGCTCCAACATATATCTTTCTTCTGCCCCTATTATATAGTTTTGTAGATACCTTTATTCATATGCACTTTAGAAGATATATTAAACCATTGATAAAGCATTGTACATCCTATTGTAGCATTTACTCATCATTTGCTATGCCATCAGTTTTTATTGCATTTGAAGGTTACAATCAAAATTTGTCGACACCTTTATTCATATGCCTCTTCTTCCCCTACGACAGCCCCCTATTATGAATGAGATGCAACCATAGGGGTGGAGGTGTTCGCAGATTATGTACAGTGGTAGATATTTGCCATTTTGAAATTCAAGTTGGAACTTGGTAAGGAGTGAATTTGCGATTATAATAATTTCTTCTAATTTGTGTTAGTAGAATCGAATATGGGTGTTCGAATGTTCGTGATTTACCAAAAATTTGTTTGTTGTAATTTTAATTTAATTTAAGTCCCATAAAAAAAGCATGAATTGAATCAGAATTACTTCTGAACCTATGAGATTTCAGTTCTTGATGTGGCACCTGATCACATCGGCCCTTTGTTTGCTGGTTGATTGTGATTCACTGGTCAGGGCTAGGTGCATCAAACAGCTGTGATAGGGTGCTATGTCAAGATTACAAGAATAAATATTGCAAATAGGTTGGGAGAGAGAGAGAGAGAAAGAGAGAGAGAGAGAGAGAGAGAGAGAGAGAGAGAGAGAGAGAGAGAGAGAGAGCGAATGGGTCTAGGGGGTGTCCTTGCTTTAATTATGTGATTCGGGTGCTTTGCCCTGCTCTTCGTGCCTTGAGATAGTGTCATGTCTTAATCCATGAATCTCGCTCTTCTTTGTTTTTTCAGAAAAAATCATCTCTTCAATATCTGGTGAGACAACAAGAATTCCTTTCTGAGGAGTTATTGAATTTGCCCGATGTTCTGATTTTTTTTTTTAGGGGTGGGGGGGGGGGGGGGGGGGGGGTGGGGGGGGGGTTCCAATACTGCTTTGTTTGAAGGCCTTCCAAATTTCTTTTGGTCTTCAAATAATTTGAGCTTGATGTTCATGTTCATGCAAGCCCAAAAGAATGTGTTTTTAATAACTTGAGCCTGATGTTCAGGTTTGCCCGCCTTTCAATGTTCATTGATATCAATAAAAAGCGAACCATCTTTTCCTCTAATTAGAAAAATAATCATATTTTTAATAACACCACAGGTTAGAAGGCGGGCCTAAGGCAAGAAGGAAATATTGTCACTGTCGTCAAAATAGTCACTACTCTAGAAAGTTTTTGCAACACCATCAAAATGTTTTGCATGCCTTGAAATATTGATATCGCCCTAAAATTATTGTCACCTAAATCCATTCTACAGCTCCACTCTATAAAGGTTTGGGTTTCTAAAATTTCTAAAATATTTTTTTCCACCCACGAAGTATTGTCACATTCCTTAAAATATTTTGGCCACCTTTGAAATATTATCATCTTCCTCGAAATATTACCCTCGCCCTCGAAATCTTTTGCGTGTCGACAGGCACGAGCATTACTAGTACATATATAGGGGAGGGATACTCTTACTCATGAACTCTTACAAGTAAGATTACTACTGAACAAGTCGTCCGATCAAATCGGGTTGACGGCTAAGATTAGTTCTCAATCCAGCCACTTAAACAATTCAGTCCGTGCGAACGAGACCCTCGATTTGCCTCTCTCTCTTCCGCGCGAACAAGACCCCCAATCTGCCTCTCTCTCCTCCGCGCGAGGAGCCCCCGATCATCACGGCCTCTTACCCAATCGGAGCAGCCGATCAGACTCTCTCTCCTCCGCGAGCACGAGCTGCCGATTGGAGCCCTAATCTCCCCTGGCCTCCCTCTACCCCAATCGGAGCCCTAATTAGTCGCGATCGCCCCATCGATCAGCGATCGTGCGAGTCCCGTCAATCAGCAAGCCCTCGTGCCCCTTTCCGTCGATCCGATCGTGCAAGCCCAGTCGATCAGCGAGCCCTGTCGTGCGAGCCCCATCAATCCGATCGGGCGAGCCCCGTCGATCAGCGAGACTTCGTGCCCCTTTCCATCGATCCGATCGTGTGAGCCCAGTGGATCAGCGAGCCCCGTCAATCCGATCGTGCGAGCCCAGTCCCTCGATCTAATCAGCGAGCCCTTGTGCCCCTTTCCGTGCAGCTATCTCCCCCGCAGTCCTTATCGACACCTCGAGTTGCAGCTCCCGATCGCTGCGCCACCGGACCACAACACCCCCTCTTTCTTCCCCATCGTAGCTAGGTATTCACCCCTCTTTTCTCCACCTCCTCTTCGTTCCTTTCACTTGCCATATCAGAGAATCCAAATGGGGGTTTTTTACCTTATTACTTGTTTTGTTTACGCGAGGGAGCCCTTTTTCTCCTTGATTCTCTTCGGATAGGAGCAGACAATTGGGACGAAACCTGACTAGAGAGGAAGAAGACCCCATCCCAGGTAGGTCCCCTCCCCTTTCTTTTCTCCCTCGATCATTCTCTCCGTGATTGGAGAGTAGCAGGCGACGGCTAAGATGAAATCCGACCAGAGAGGAAGAAGACCCCAGAGCAGGGAAAATAGTCCATCAGTTGTGTCGGATGCAAATTGGGTTTTAGTGAAGGGAAAGTACTCAATCGGTAACAGTCCACAAACATTCACAAACCATGAGCTCTTAACCATGCATGGATGTCTATTATCTTATAAAATTGGGTTTCAGTGAATGGTATAAGATGTCTATTATCTTATAAAAGTTATCCTAAAGGATAGGAACTTGTTATTAGCTGCAAACCATGCATGAATGTATTTCTTCAATTGTGATTCTTTTTATTGTTTTTCTTTAGACAGTGCCACATGAACTCGATGACATATCCGGACTTCACATGTCCATGTGGTGCTGGGTTTTGTAAGATAAGGACATATTGCACAACAAAGAATCTGGAAAGGTTGTTTTATACATGTCCACTACCAGAGGTACATCATACTTTAAGTTGAATAATATATGTGCCTTTCGAATAAAATATCAGCTTGTAGCGTCTATTTATTCGTAATACTTGATTGCAGGGCAATCGATGTAAGTTTTTTATGTGGTGTGATCAAATTCAAAATATGATCGTACATAAATGCACGTGTGAGGAGACGATACACCGCTTGGAGGCCTAGGTCGAGGGGTTGAAGGGGAAACTGCAAGAGTATCATATGGTGATGGAAAAAATGCAACGAAAAATGCTTGATGGAGCGATGTATAATTTGTGTTTACTTCAAGATTTGTCTTCGTTAGAGTTGACTGATTAAATATATTGTTGCAACGTTTTTTAGAATTTGGGTATGGGGTGTCATGAATAGATCCCCCTTTTTTTCCATAAGAAAATTATGTTTTTTTAAATAAGTATAAACCACACTTGTAAAGCAACATAGTAAGGTGATTACAATACATTTCATTTCACGTATTTTTTTTTTAGAGAGAGTTGTCTTGGTTGATACCTCTCCCGACGATCTCACCGTTTTTTTTAAAGAGAGGTGCTTATTATCACAAAAAATCAGCACAATATAAAATTTCTAGGTGCATCTAATCGCCGGCATATGGAGGTAAGTTTCGTTAATATGTAAGAAGGCTCTCTTTTTCCCATGGCAATGTGGGACTACTTCATTGACTTGTGTCAACTCACCTTATCCAGTTATCCATCTTTTGCTACTTTTGTACGTAATACAGATTAAGAAGTCAATGGGTGGAACGAAGTGATGCGGGGATCACGAAGAGTCCTGCCTAGTGATTTTATTAAAGATATTGATAAAACAAACTTGGGCAACAAGTATGCAAGCATAACCACCTGAAAGCACCTTCTAAGATACTAAACCCCATGTCTAGGTACTGGAACACACACACACACACACACACACACACAGAGAGAGAGAGAGAGAGAGAGAGAGAGAGAGAGAGAGAGAGAGAGAGAGAGAGAGCAGGTTCCCTCAAAAATTCAGACAAGCTATGTATTTTTGAAACAACACAAACAACATACCGAACAAATTTTCCCTTTCATCAAAGAAATCGGAACCATATCCAAAATTATCAGATTTTCCACTGAAGCAGTCAAGAAAACCTTATTCCAAGGAAAACCCATTACAACAAAAAGCATCGTCCGCATTTTAAATTATGAAAATAGACTTCAGAGTTCATACACATATAAAGGGTTAAGGAAAAGCAGAGAAGAAAAAGAAAAAGGAACAAAAAAATAGTAAGTAAAAGTTTGTTGCTATACTTGGTTCACTAGCTTCCACTTCAAATTTTTTTGGGTGGACAGGACAATTACGACTATCATGCCCTTGACGTCCTCATTGTTTACATTTTCTTGATTTTTTTGATGCTATCTCGACGCTACTCTTCCACTTGCTAGTTTCAGTTCTCTTTCTATCCTTTGTTTGAGATATATGTAGATCTAATTAAAAGTTTATCTTGTGTTGTGGATCCCAATGTGGATGTTTGAGTAGCATCAATACATGTTGAACTTTCGCCTCCCTCATTCAGAGTTTCATTTCTATTTTCATTCTTAAGTAACTCTTGCTCAATCAATGAAACCTTTTTGAAACCCTCTTCGATGATCTCCATCACAACCTTGTATGCCTCCTCTGATTTTTCGGTTATACACGCCAACTGGGTTGACCGACGACATATGTGGCTTATTCTCATGGCTTCTGACCCTATATGATTATCTAGCAAGAGTACTGCATCGATCTTCACTCACCATATCTCTTCTATTTGCTTCTTTTGCCCACATTCTGAGTATAAAATGGGAGGGTATCTCATCTTTGTCAAGACGATCGAAGAGTTTTAATATATGTCTGCAAATTATTCCCATAAACTGGAAGTGTTGATATCCGCATTTGACATCTTGTGTTTGCAAATTAAATCTTACATTGAACTCTTCAGGTTGGCCAAACTTTGTCGTAACATTAAAGATGCGTCATTGACCGTCAATTGCATGTTCACCTACTTTATAATGACATACTTGATCAAACTCATTTCGGAATTTGTCAAATATATTTCTTGTGTAGATAGTCGAGGCATGGTTCAATATCAAACTAATTGTATTCAAAATCCGCTTCTTATATATAGAGATATAGCCTTCTTTCCTCTCTCTTGTATAAATTTTATTTAAATCTTGTTCATATTGTGTAACAAAATCTTTCAGATTAGTTTGAGACAAAACAAATCCATCAAAAAAAGAGTTAATGCTCTCACTTCTGCCAGTTGTATTCATTCCAGCAAATAAGGTGCTTCGACTGTACGTCGGTACCCACATATGCCGAATTTCGTATAGACTCTTTAGCCAATCATTCCCGGCTAAATCAAATTCCAATATCATAGAATGCCATTGGTTTTCAAACTCCTCACTTGTGTATGTATGATGAATATATTTTTTCATTGTTTGCTTTAACTTTGACTTCTTGAAATATACATGAGCAAGTTTCTCCGAAAATTTCTTTTGGATATGCCATAGGAAATAACGATGACGTGATTCGGGAAAGACCTTTGCTATAGCACTTCCAATAGATAAGCCTTGGTTTGTTATTATAGACAACGAATGTCTTCTTCCCATGGCCTCTAACCATATCTGAAAAAGCCATACAAAAGTCACCTCGGATTCATCTTGCAATAGTGCACAACCGAACAATATTGATTGTGAGTAATGATTTACTCCTGTGAAGGGAGCAAACGACATACTATACTTGTTTGTCCGATAAGTGGTATCAACCGCAACCACATCTCCAAATTGCTTGTACGCTATTCTTGATCGTTCATCCACCAAGAAAAATTTATGGCTCGAGCATTTTCATCGCATTGAATAGCATAGAAAAAGTGTGAATTCTCGACATGTTTCTTGCTAAAAAATGTAACAACTGCATTTGCGTCTCCAGATTCCAAGTCTTTATGTCTGACCGATTTCAGGTGATTTCAACAATCCCTGTCGTCAAAACCTACGACTGAATATACGCCACCAAAAATAGATGGTAGTTTTTCTACTTGCAAATTCTTTCTGTTAAAACATTCGGTCAAATCTTTTGTTGCATCGGGCATACATCTATTTGACCTTATATAGATGGTAGTTTTCCTACTAGAGCCTGTAATTTGCCACTGAGTTGTCTCAATATTCGCAACACACATATAAGCATTGCAACCACCCCTAACTGTCGAATAACTTCTTCTGATAATACATTTTTCGTTATGGTCCACGCCTTCTTCTTTTGACTTCTTCAGATGGATTCCCTCGCATGAGCAAACAAACTTGGCACAAGTGATAGCATCCCCACGCCGCCCTTTATTTGATAACCGAGTACGAATCGTACACCCTTTTTGACGACCAAATTCTATATAATATTCCTTTACTTCTTTCAAAGAATTAAACAACATCCCAATGAACGGTTTGTTTATATCCCTGCAGTCCTTTGAACTTTGAGCTATATCTAGATTTTTTATAGCCTCACATGAAGTTCCATCACTATTGCACTCTGTTGCCAGATCAATGGCGGTCGCCAGATTATCATGAGAATTGCTTCTAAGAAAATGATAAAAGACACGAGATCAAAGTGATGGCATTTGATAAAAAAAACTGTAATAGACGAAATAATTTAGTGAAAAAAAAAATTCAAGAGAAGTGACGACAAAATAAATACCTTTCTTCTTTTGTCATTTTTATCACAATCAGATGAGATTTCTTTACATAACAAATAACAGGACGTGCATGCGGGCACAGTGACAACTATATGGCACTTTAGAATGCTCAAAGAGAATGGCATTGAGAAAATAAAATAGACACTCTGAGAATCATGGAGATGGAAGTATATTAAAAATCATATTTTTTTAATAAGTAGAGATTAGAGATGGTGCAGTAGATCAGCGGATAATAAGAATTCCTGTAGTAGATCAAAGGATATAAAAAATTCCTACAGCGGATACTATGGGGTGTTCGTCCTCTCTGGTCGGATTTCATCCCAGCCATCGCCTGGTACTCTCCAATAACGGAGAGAATGGGGGTAGAAAAGAAAGGGGAGGGAACCAACCTGCGATGGGGTCTTCTAGCTTCCTTTCTGGTCGGCTTTCGTCCCAACCGTCTCCGATCTGCAGATGCGGAGAAACAAGGAGCTCTAATCGATAGGCACGGAGTGAGGAAGCAGTGAAGAGGCTCGCATCGCAAATGACAGAGAGCTCTTCTTACTTTTCGATCAGCCGACGCGGAGGACAGAGAGGCAGCTGCTCGCACGCGATCGAAACCAGTGAAGAGGGAGGCAGGCCGCGATTAGGGCTCCGATTGGGGTAGAGGGAGGCCGGGGAAGATTAGGGCTCCGATCGGCAGCTCGCGATCGCGGAGGACAGAGAGTTCGATCGGCTGCTCCGATTGGGTAAGAGGGCATGATGATAGGGGGCTCCGATCGAGGTCTCCTCTCGCGGAGGAGAGAGAGGCAGATTGGGGGTCTCGTTCGCACGGAGGAGAGAGAGGTAGATTGGGGGCCTCATTCGTACGGACGGAATTGTTTAAGTGGCTGGATTGAGAACTAATCTTAGCCGTCTACCCGATTTGATCGGACGGCTTGGTTCATTAGTAATCTTGCTTGTAAGAGTTCATGAGTAAGAGTATCCCCTCATATATATATATATATATATATATATATATATATATATATATATATATATATATATATATATATATATATATATATATATATATATATATATATATATATATATATATATATATATATATATATATATAGAGAGAGAGAGAGAGAGAGAGGAATGATAAAATGTAGTGTGCGGTGCGTGCGGTGTCGCACTGCAGTTGTCTGATGCACCCGCTGCGTGCGTGCGATGCACGCAGCGGTGCATTAGACGGTTACGTTGCGACACCGCAGGCACCGCATACCACATCCTAACACGCCGCTATATATATATATATATATATATATATATATATATATATATATATATATATATATATATATATATATATATATATATATATATATATATATATATATATATATATATATATATATATATATATATATATATATATATATATATATATATATATATATAGGGGCATGCTATAATGCGGCATGCGGTAAGTGCGGCACCGCATAGTAGCCGTCTGATGCACCGCTGCGTGCATCGTATGCATGCAACACGTGCATCAAACGGCTGCGGTGTAGTGCCACACGTACCGCATGCCGCATTATAGCATGCCCATATATATATATATATATATATATATATATATATATATATATATATATATATATATATATATATATATATATATATATATATATATATATATATATATATATATATATATATATATATATATATATATATATATATATATATATATATAGAGAGAGAGAGAGAGAGAGAGAGAGAGAGAAATGCTATAATGCGGCATGCGGTAAGTGCGGCATCGCACTGCAACCGTCTGATGCACTGCTGCGTGCATGCGATGCACGCAGCGCGTGCATCAGACGGCTGCGACGCAGTGTCGCACGTACCGCATGCCGCATTATAGCATGCCCCATATATATATATATATATATATATATATATATATATATATATATATATAGGACTGGGATCCGTTGACAACCCAAAATGCGAGGTAAATTTACCTCCCATTTTAAACTTGATTCAATCGGTGGGTAGAGGTTTCCGAATTTGCTCATTTTTTGTGAGGATGATCAACATGGCAAGTTGATCATCCTCACAAAAAATCAGTAAATTCGAAAACTTATAAGGGCGTCAAATGTGTTATTCAAATTAACGGTTCAAATAGACGGTTCAAAAACGTTTGATTCAATCGGCGCCCTTAGAAGTTTTAGATTTTGTTGATTTTTAGTGAGGATGATCAACTTGCCATAGTGATCATCCTCACAAAAAATCAACAAAATCTGAACCTTCTAAGGGCGCCGATTGAATCAAATATTTCTGAACCGTCTATTTGAACCGTTAATTTGAATAACACATTTGACGCTCTTATAAGTTTCAGAATTTGCTGATTTTTTGTGAGGATGATCAACGTGCCATGTTGATCATCCTCACAAAAAATCAACAAATTCGGAAACCTCTAACCAATTATTATGGCGAGTTGTAAGTGGGAGGTAAATTTACCTCCCATTTTGGGTTGTCAACGGATCCCACCCCATATAGGACTATATATATGATACTCTTACTCATGGCCTCTTACTAATGATACGGGCCGTCCATTCCCATTTTGATGGATCCGATTAAAACCTCCCCCCTTTCTCTCTGCCTCTTTCTTTCTCTCATTATTGCAGCACCCCCGACCGGCCCTGACCCCCCGAACCCCTCCCCTCCGGTGCAGCCCCGACCCCCACCCCTCCGGTGGCAGCCCTGACCCCCTCCGGCGCAGCCCCGACCCCCTCCGACGGCAGCCCCCCGACCCCGACCCACTCCGGCCCCGGCCCGCCTGCCCGCGCCCCCCGTCGATCCGCGCCCCGCGCCCAGGCCGCCTCTCCGCGCCCCCGCCGGTGCTGAAATCGACCCCTGCCGTCGTCGGAGACGAAGATCAGGGTTGCCAGCGGGGGGGTCGGAGCTGCAGGGTTGGGGCCGGAGCCGGACAGGACGGGGGTTCCAGGGCTAACGCACGGGAGGGGGCTGCCGGACGGGAGGGCGCCGTCGGGGTCGGGGTCGGAGGGTTGCCGGAGCCGGAGGGGAAGGGGTAGGGGCCGGGGAGGTCGGGGGGTGGAGAGGGGGGCTGGTTTTAATTGATCCAGAGAGAGAGAGAGATAGAGAGAGGGATAGTTTAATCCCAGCCATCCATCAGATCCGGATGGATGGCTGGGATCATTTGTAAACCTTATTAGTAAGCATCCATTAGTAAGATTATCCCTCCCTATATAATATATATATATATATATATATATATATATATATATATATATATATATATACAGAGAGAGAGAGAGAGAGAGAGAGAAATGCTAAAATGCGGCGTGCGGTGCGTGCGGCGTCGCACCGCAGCCGTCTGATGCACCACTGCGTGCATCCCACGCACCGCAGCGGTGCATCAGACGGCTGTGGTGCGGCGCCGCACGCACCGTACGCCGCACCCTAGCATCCCTCTCTCTCTCTCTCTATATATATATATATATATATATATATATATATATATATATATATATATATATATATATATATATATATATATATATATATATATATATATATATATGGGGAGGGATACTCTTACTCATGGCCTCTTACTCATATAGTTACCTATGATCCGGGCCGTCCATTAGATCCCGACGTACGGTTCGGATTAGATGGGGAGTTAAAGCAATGGTGTCCGCATTAAATACGGACTTTAATAAGGTCTTTTAATACGGGCATTTAATGCGGACACCATTGCTTTAACTCCCCATCTAATCCGAACCGTACGTCGGGATCTAATGAATGGCCCGGATCATAGGTAACTATATGAGTAAGAGGCCATCAGTAAGAGTATCCCTCCCCTATATATATATATATATATATATAGCGGCGTGTTACGA
The DNA here is from genome assembly GCA_947650365.1 of Chamaelirium japonicum. Taxonomy (NCBI): domain Eukaryota; kingdom Viridiplantae; phylum Streptophyta; class Magnoliopsida; order Liliales; family Melanthiaceae; genus Chamaelirium; species Chamaelirium japonicum. The sequence goes on from OX393558.1 coordinate 44,854,959, forward strand.
TGCGGCATGCGGTGCTTGCGGTGTCGCACCACAGCCGTTTGATGCACCGCTGCGTGCATCGCACGCACGCAGTGGGTGCATCAGACGGCTGTGGTGTGACACTGCACGCACCGCACGCCACATTTTATCATTCCTCTCTGTCTCTGTCTCTGTCTCTGTCTCTCTCTATCTCTCTCTCTCTCTCTCTCTCTCTCTCTATATATATATATATATATATATATATATATATATATTTAGAGAGAGACAGAGACAGAGACAGAGACAGAGAGAGAGGAATGATAAAATATGGCATGCGGTGTCGCACCGTAGCCGTCTGATGCACCCGCTGCGTGCATGCGATGCACGCAGCGGTACGACACCGCATACCGCATCTTAACACGCAGGTATATATATATATATATATATATATATATATATATATATATATATATATATATATATATATATATATATATATATATATATATATATATATATATATATATATATATATATATATATATATATATATATATATATATATATATATATATATATATATATATATATATATATATATATATATATATATATATATATATATATATATATATATATATATATATATATATATATATGTATGAGGAATGGGATGCTGCCTATCAAAGCAACATTTTTTGCTGTTTTGAGACATTGTTTGACCATCCTAGAAGTTTGGAATTTGATGAAATTTGGTGAGGGTGTTGTCTAGGGTAAGATAATCATCCTCACAAATTTTCATCAAATTCCAAAACTTCTAGGGGGTTCAAATGTTCGAAGCAAAATCAGTCGTCTGCAGTCGTCGTTAAAATCTGCAGCATTTTGCTTCGACCATTTGACCCTCTTAGAAGTTTTGGAATTTGATGAAAATTTGTGAGGATGATCATCTTACCCTAGACAACACCCTCACCAAATTTCAGCAAATTTCAAAACTTCTAGGATGGTCAAACAATATCTCAAAGCAGCAAAAACGCTGTTTTGATAGGCAGCATCCCATTCCTCTCTCTCTCTCTCTCTCTCTCTCTATATATATATATATATATATATATATATATATATATATATATATATATATATATATATATATATATATATATATATATATATATATATATATATATATATATATATATATAGGGAAATGAGTTCCTATGACATGTCATAGGGAGGACCCTATGACATATGGTGAGTTAGTAACCCTAGAATATTTAGAATGTTCTGAATTTTTATGATGATGATCACCCTCTCTTAGATAGGACCCTCGCAAAAACTCGGCTCATTCTAAAACTTCTAGAGGCATCAAATATGATTTTCAATTTAACGGTTAAAATGGATGGCCGATAAAGCTTCTAGCATTTGATGCCCCAACAAGTTTTAGAATGCTTTGATTTTTTGTGGACATTCTATCTAAGGTAAGATGATCACCCTCAAAAAAATTCAGCACATTCTAAACATTCTAGCATTACTAATTCACCAGATGTCATAGGGTACTCCCTATGACATATCATAGGAACCCAGCCCTCATATACACACACACACACACACACACACTAAAATGGAAGCCTCTCTTCCGTATTGTGACACATGGACGTCTTTTAAGAGCTAGAATTCTTTTTTTGTTTGCGAACACAGTTCTCTTTTAAATCCATTTAAAAATCTAACATAAAGAATATAAATTTTCATTGGCATTCAATGGTCATTTGATGTTAATCTCTCTCTCTAACAAGTGAATCACACTCACTTCATATTTCACACTTCTTTGAACAATTACGATGTAGTCTATGCCAAATGGTATGCATCAAGCACATTCGGACATTGTCCTGGTTTCTTACTAGTAATATTTCAAAATGGGGATGGGTGGATGGAGGAATGGTTGGAAATGGTTGGAAACACATGAAATCGCACCCACCTCAAAAGCTGAGTTGGCACTGTATCACCCCAAATATGACAATCGGGGTGAAGGACGGGTTGGAGTTGCTCTTAGTAGGTGGATTTTCAAAATCAATCAGTCACCCCAATACCGATCGGACCAGGTTAACTCTACATAAAGATCTAACACGCGATCTAGTGT